>JANPWX010018131.1:6718-21915 GCA_024734555.1 Trochalopteron elliotii | reverse complement strand
ACCTATTTACAAATAGGCAAAATTACCTATTTGCAAATAGCTAAACTGAGGCACAGGCTCATGATATCCAAAATAAGTGTTTAAGCAGACCTGGCCTTTGAAGTGATGGTTCAAGTTACTTAATCCTTGTTTCCCACTGAAAGCAAGAGCTGAAAAACTGCTTTGGGAGGACTTTGAAGAATCTCTTCTACCCCTTGGGCCAGAGCAGTGCTGGGATCTGGCAGCCCTTGGCTGGATGGATCCTGGCATGGATCCATGGCAGGGGAATTTGGGCTCTGACCAGAAATTATGAACCCACAGCCTCTCTGTTGTAGCAGCACAAATCTGCCTCAGCTGCTGAGGAGGGGATGAAAATTCCGTCTGTGTGGACATTTTCTGGGAGTTTTACACAAAATCCCTGTGTGGCAGAGGCAGGGGGCACCCCCTGGAGCAAGCTGGGATTTGGGGATGTTGGCTGGAGCTGAACCCCAGGGGAAAGCAGCACCAGCAGGAGGATTTTCCCAAAAGAGTGATTTACCTCCCTGGCTCACTCTGGCCTTCTGGAATCAAAAAAAGGCAAAGAGAGGCCCCACAGGTTCCACTTACCCACAGACCAGCTCACAACTAATTAAAAGTGATGGAATCCTTTTGATCACACCTTTAGGGGATTGGTACAGGCTGTTAATAAAACCCAAGAGGGAATATTTTTTTTTTTTCTGTCATATGGCAAATTCTCACATTTCATTATTTTTCTTCCCCTCAATCAAGAAGAGAAATAATGAATACAAATCCTTGTCTTGCTCTCCCTGGATTTGTGTTTTTATTAAAGGAACTAAAAGAACAGACAGCCAGTTGAAATAATTGTGTTTAAATTCAACACTTTCTTTCCTGCAAGTAACCCTTTGTGCTAGTTTTTTTTTTTTAATTTAAAGCACCACAACTGGGAGATTCTAACAAGTGCAGGTGTTCTTCAAGTTGAAGAATTCAATGAAATTGGATATTTATCTTGAACAGTTTTGATTTCCACTCCTTGGTATTTGCAATACAGAACTCTGTCAGCTTGTGCTGCTCTTGGGAATGTTCACAGCCCAGCAGTCGTGGCCTGTTGGAATCCCAAAAACTTACAGTTTGGGGTTTTATGTATTGTAATACATATGAGTCAAGATGGAGCATTTTGGGGTGTTGTCTTTGTCCTTCTTCACCTTCTTCTTCCTTCCTCTTCACAAATCTGGGTGGTTTTCTGTAATTGGGTGAAAGAGATTTGCATTGTGGGTTTGGGGTGATCACAATTGGATTAGAAACATAAACAATATAAATATCAACTGTTTATTGCATAGTTGGGACTTAAATAACCTTGAACAGACACCATTTGGGCTCACTTTCTCGACTTGTTAGAGAAAAGTTGTTAGTTTATCTCACATCTCCTGAGTTTGTAATAGATAAGGATAGTGAATTTCCGAGTGAGTCTTCAAAAACATCTCCTGAGTTTCATTCTCCATGACTTTGAGCAGGAAAGAGGCAGGAATTCCCACCCTGGCCAGGGGCAGCACAGCCAGAACCAGCTCCAGAGTGACTTTATCACTCCTGGAGGACAGGAGAAGATTCAGTTTTGCAGGACTGTGTGCAGCCAAGGAAAACAAGTTCAGCTCAATGAACTTCTTCTGTCCTATGAATTTTTTTTTTATTATTTACTCTTAAACCTCCAAACAACTTTGGGGTTTTTTTTCCACAGTTCCTAATTCTGGAGTAGCAAAATACTTAACTCCTCCTCCTACCCCCTCCCTTTAGTAGCCTGTTTTTAAAAAACATCAAGAAAAGTGTAAATTCCAATGGAAGACTTACTTATGCAAGGAGAAGGAGTGCTGAGTTATCTTCAAAAATAAAGCCAAGAGTTCAGGCTGCCTCGAGGCTCTTCCAATAATCCAAATATTTCTATTCCTTGAATCCCTGTGCGTGATCCTGCAAGGGGAACAGTGGAACTGTCACTGGCAAGGAATAAACTCCTGGTTCAGGGAACAGCCCACAGTTCATGTCTGTGTAAAAACTTAACTTACAGTAACTGTTGGCTGTTGCTTTGGCAAAGTTTTGCTGAGTTTTAATCTAATTGCTAATACAGCATTAAGTCCTTTTTCTGTTCATCATGACAGACCTTCCTTTAGGGCCTGGGGATCTTTGTAGGACACGAACAGGATTTAGTTTTAAGCACCAGACCGAGACGTGATGAAAGCAAGAAGCAAAGGCTGAGACCTTAATTAAAAGAGAGCTCTATTTCAGAGAGTTATTGAAGAAGAAGGAGGTGCTGGGGGCTAGAGAGCAGCTCTAAATGTTTCTCAAAGCCCGTTTGTGCAGAGAAACAGCCAATGCAACAGCTCTGTCACCCACCTTTGCCATGCCAGTGTTTGTGAAAGGCAAATTTCAAAGGGGGCTCAGGGCTGGGAGCAGCCTGACCCAGGGGGATGGAGCAGGGATCAAGGGAGGGATGCTGCCAGCTGGGAGCACAAGAAGCTCCTCTGAAGTTTGCTGATGGTTTTTTGTTTGTTTTTTTTTTTTTTTTTTTGACCTTGCTGGAATTCTCTGCACTTTGTGATCCTCCTGATTTCTGTGTGTAAGTTCTGCTCTGCTCAGTCTTCACTGAAATTTTGAAAATTCCTCAAAAATTTCCTCGCTGTGAGGAGATTTTTCCGTTTATTCAGCTCCTCCCTGCTGAAATTCACTCGTGCCTGGTGCCTGTCCCATCCCTCCAGGAGGAGGAGGAAGCAGTCAGGCTTCTTGGAGAGGAAGCAAAGTTAAGCCAAGCTGGTCAGAAGGGAACAGAAGCTCAGATTTAATGTGGTTTACAAAAAACACCCCTCAAGATTTAGGGTGTTTTTCATTGCTGATTCAATTCAATTTAATAATTCAATTCATTCTGATTCATCTCTGTGTTGTATCAGGGTGTTTTCCCTGCTTTATGGATCAGAATTAGCTCCTTCCAAGCCAATTTATAATAATATATGTATTTAATAATCTATAAATCACATGAAATATTTCGTTAGCAAGCAAATTTCTAGAAAGATAGAATGCAAAGGTCTGACACAAAAACAAATCCTTGGAAGTTTCCAAAAATGATGTGATCTAATGAGAATAAAACCACCCAGCCCAACTTTGAAAGGAGATGACATCCCCAAAGCTGTGTTTGTAGCTGCAGTAGTTTCTGGAATAAATGCTGCATGTTCCAGATGCCTGGAAATTCCTACTGAATTAAATAAATTAATGAAGCAGTCCCAGGGCTGTGCTAAATGTGGGTGTGCTCTCACTCCAGACTAGCAGAGGCACTGGGGGACTGGGATTCAGCAACAGTTAAAAAATACTCCCCTAAAGTCCTCAGAATAATTTGATTTTGGAGTAAATGAATTTCTTTCTAGACTTAGTCAAAGCAATTACGTCCAACTAGATGCTGCATTATGGCATCCCATTTATCATCATTTAAGCACTGCAGAGTACTGGAGAGCAACCCAAACTTATCTTTATTCCCCTGCTGGCACTTTGGTGGCCAGGCTGACTCTGCCTTCCCTCCTCTGCTCACTGCAGGAAGAAATGTGAGGTTCTAACAGAATTTGACATGCTGCCCCAGGTGGAGCAAAGGATAGGCAGACCCAGGTGGATGTGGGGTTTATTTGCAGATTTTATTTATTTATTTTTATCAAGAGATTTATATCTTATAAATAAAAAATATTATAAATAAAATAAATAAAAATAAATAAATAAATAAATAAAATAAATATTATAAATAAAAATATCTTATATCTTTATATCTTTATATTTTATGAGATTTATATCTCATACTTCTTGGATTTTAGGGGTTTTTTTTTAGGGTTTTTCTTTCACTTGATATTACCAGAACATGAGTTAACACAAACCCTTTTTTCCTGTTCTTCTCTATTTATAATTTCTCCTTCAGAAGATGCTTCTCCAGGTGGAGTTTTGCTGTTTCTCTGGTTTAACCCATGGGATCAGAGAGGTGTCGTTCCTATTCACCAACCATGTTCAGTCTGGATGGGAACACCTGATAAAAGGCAGTAAGAATTAGACAATAAAGCCTTTTTTCTGTGCTCTTTGCCTTCTGAAATATTTGGAGTTTTTCTTTTGCATCTTTCTTTTGTGTCCCACAACGACACTCTGCTGTAGCCCTGGTTTCCTGCCTGAGGTGTTTTGGTTTGCTGAAATTTTTCCCCAGGGAATTTTCTGTAAACAGGAGAAAGGTTTTTGTAACTGTACCTTTGTTATTCATTCCTTTCCCTAGGAGGGACTTCTCCTTGCTGTCCCTGTGCTCTGAGCAATGTGAGTGAAGAGGTTTGTCTTTGTGTCACCAACCCAACTGGTCTGTGTAGAACAGTATAAAAGGGAGACACATCCCAAAAATCAAGGAGTCATTTTCAGCCTTGTGAATCTCAGAGTCTGTGTGGTTGTGGTGTAAAACAGTGTCACCCTGCAGCCAGTATTTTTTGTTAAAACGCCTCTTTACCCTTCCCTCTCCCTTTCATCCCTCCCTGCTGGCCACGGGTGGCTCTGGGGGGATTCACCTGCCTGGCACCTCCAGGAACGTGCTGGGAGCTCATTCCCAATCCCTGACTCAGCCCTGAACCAAATCCTGCATATATCACACCCAGGGATGTGTATTGATCAGTGCTCCCGGCCTGAACAATATTAATTTTCATCAGTTTTCTTCTGGAGACCCTTGGACAAACACAAGGTCGTGGTGCAGAGAGCTGGGCAAACGATTTGGCACAAATTGAAAAGGATTCTCCTTCTCCCTGATCACCCCTCTGTGTGCTGCTCATCTCCACAAAACCCTGAGTGGCCAAGTTTGCTCCTTCCCTTTGCCACAGCAATTTTCAGCTTGCAGTTCCTGCAGTGAGGCTGCAGTGTTTAAATGCTTCTGCAGAACCACAAATGCCAGCAATGGTGCAGGAGCCACAACAGCACACGAATTACCCAATTAACAAAGGAACCTGGGAATATAAAAATGCCCAAGGGACCCTTTCACTGAGCTGGATAAGGGAGGAAAAAAGTCACCTTAGCTATCAGAGTCAGATACTAAGTTATTATGTTTTAAGTGAAATATGAAGACTGGTATTCAGATTAAACCATTCCCCTGTGGCCTTTAAATCTACAGCCTTTAAATAATTTTCCTGCATGCACCGAGCTATTCTGAGGCACATAACTTGTGCAGAGTCCTCTTAAACCATCAGAAAATATCAGTGAAGTCTTTTCCTAATGCTCCTGCCTGTCTCCCATGCAAAGGGACGAGTCCAGCAGGGCAGAGAGGATGCCAAGTGTGAAAAACGAGGTTCACTTTCTTAGGAAAACATTTATAAGTTTAATTAAAAAAATGAAAAAGACAATTAGGAGGCTGAAATAATGCAAAAAGTTCTCAAACAACCAGAGACCACACCTTACCCCTTTGCATCCCTTGTTTTTAAGGATCAGTTTGTTACATATTCAACAGACCCTAATGGATTATTCAAACATTCTTCGAGTTCAGATCTTCTCTTGGTTTTGCCCCTTCCAACCCATTTCACCAAATTAATGTTTTATTACTGCTTGTAGATAGAGTTCTTGTTGGTGCCTTTTTTGTCATCCTATGTCTCATTCTGCTGATATCAGGAGATGAATAAATTCCTTCTTGTAGCTTTTGGTTCACTTCATCTGGTTAATTCAGAATGCAGGAGGATCAACCCTTTACCTTCTTTTAGATATTACCAAAAAAACCCCAGTCTTTACTTTTAACACTATGTTACAACTCAGAAAAAAAACCAAAAAACAAAAAACCATTCATCACGTTTCTAAATTTCTTTTAATAATACCAGGAAATACAGTTAAAACCTTTCCCACATTACACATATTAATATTCCATTTTAATATCTGAGAAAAGCCAACTTTATAATATGTATAAATACATATGTGTGTATATATATGTATATACATATATAAATAAATATGTCTAATATGCGTTTGTAACACCAAGGTAGTTCTGTGCCTGTGGACCACAGCAGAAGAAAATTCCTCTTCCACAGAAAGGTTTGGATTTCTTTGTACCTGGTTGGTTTTTTCCCAGGTGGAACGAGGTTAAGCTAGAATTAAACAGCTTTGCTGTACTTGGATTTTCCTCTCATTGAACAGAACTTACTTTTGGTGGAGGAAATACTGAAATATAGAGGAAATATTGGTAAAAAAAAAACAGTATTAAAGGTACACCTTTCACAAGAAAAAGCTCTACAAATCCAGATTGTCCTGTGCATTTGCAAACTGGACTAATTAGCTGAGTGTGTTATTTTTCTGGCTGATATAAGGTGTGCCTCAAACTTGTATAATATCAGTGAATTTAAAAAATTCCTCAAGATTCTGCCCTTTGCAAGTCTCCTGGGAAACCCAGGCTCACTTGGCTGCTGCATAAAACCTGAAGCATCCTAATTACCCAATTTACAAATAAATCAGGGCTGAGTATTGATGCACCACGAGGTTAATTGCTCTTCTTGCTCAATTAGTAGGAACCTTTTTTTTGCTCTTTATTACATTAAAGTAAGCCATTATCACTTGCTGCATTTTTATATCTGAGGTTCAGAAGTGACAAAAAGTTTCATCTCAACCCTGCAAACTTTAATTGGTTTTCCATCTGAATCCTCATTTCACCACAGAACCTGAATTTTCAGTATTTTGTCCATCAATATTTGCTCTGGGATTCCACGGTGGGATTTGTAAGAAGGATTTATGGACATTTTCTGCATGTCCTGCTTCAGTTCTTTTTGGAGTCTTTCATATTTCTACAAATTCATCCTCCTGACAAGTTGCTGGCTTAGTTGGCTGGGAAAAGGTGATTTTTACTCAGTAGATCAGAGCTTATTAAAGATCTTCTTCTAGCACCTGCCAGACTCTCCCTTTTCCCAGAATTTGGGTGTTTCATGGACCACCTATTTAGTTTTTTATTTTATTTTGTTGTGATTAGTCACAGATCAAAGGGAGTGTTGTAGATATATTGGAAAACAGCATTATAAAAGAGCATTAGAAAACAGTTGTAGATATATTGGCAAACAGCATTATGACCTTTCAGTGGATAATTTTTTCCTATATTGAAAAAAAAAAGTCAAAATTATCGTAAAATATTTGGATTAAACTGAAAAATTCCAAACTTATTCTTGTGCTTTTCTTTGGAAAGCATCTACAGAACAGACTTGGAAATTAATTTTTTTCCCCTGGAAATAAAAATTCCTTTTCCCCTTCTTGAGGTGAGTCAGACCCGGTGAGCTGGGCAGGTTTCCAGGTCTGGTCTGCAGGTCACAGTGGGGTGTGTGAGTCCTGAGGTGTCTGTGTGAGACACCACAAAAACTGGGCCATTATAGCCCTGAGATATTTTGGTTTGCTGAAATTCTCTTCCCAGGGAATTTTCTGTAAAGAGGAGAAATGTTTCTGTAACTGTACCTTTGTTATTCATTCCTTTCCCTGGGAGGGACTTCTCCTTGCTGTCCCTCTGCTCTGAACAATGTGAGTGAAGAGGTTTGTCTTTGTGTCACCAATCCAACTGGTCTGTGTAGAACAGTATAAAAGGGAGACACATCCCAAAAATCAAGGAGTCATTTTCAGCCTTCTGAATCTCAGAGTCTGTGTGGTTGTGGTGTAAAACAGCATCAGGCCATCACTGACAGACTGGAGTTCATGGAATTCTTCATCCCATGCTCTGCTCCACAGCTGCAAAACTCTGAGATTTGCAGATTGCAAGACAGCAATTGCTGAGCTCCCAAGGCAACAATTGCTGATGATGTGTTCCCATCCACGTTAGCAGAACAAATAATTTATAAGAAAATGGTGGCTGCTGTTGAAAGGCTTTTGCTGCTGCACGCTTATCACCAGCAGGATCTGCCTTTTGTCATTGTTTGCTCGGTGTTGGGAGGATTTGTGTCGTTTCAAATCACCCTGCCATGGGTGATGATGGGTTTGTTTGAGTGGGTTAACTTGTCTGGATAATGAAAGGCTCGTGCAGATGCTCTGACCCAAACTCAGCTGAGCACAGATGGGCTGTCTGTGATGAAAGGGGGGAATCAATAGGATATTCCAGCCTGGATAAGTCAGGGAGTCACATCTCATCTTCCTGATGCTGCTGCACCTCTCTGATCCTGATGGCTTCTGAAGTAACATCATGTTCAGTTCGTATCCAAAGGGAAATAAACATATTTTCCCATCCACCTCATTGGCAGAGCCATCCTGGGGCTCTGTCCTGGATGCCCTGCGGGTGCTGAAACATCTCACTTGGCTCTGAGACCCTTCCTGATGCTTCGGGAAGGCTGAGCTGGAACAGAGTCTGCACAGAGATGGCAAATAAAGTAGATATTTGTTGAAAGGCCTTTAGGATCCACCTTGGGCAGGACAGGAGCCTGGCCAGGGCTACACCCAAGGTGGACCCAAAATGGTCACAAAACGGTCACAAAACGGACAAACAGTCACGAGGTCTCACACTTTTATAAGTTTTGGTCCTTTTGGACATTGGGGTTTAATTGTCTGAGCTGAGCTCTGCTCTGAGCTGGCAGGAAGGGTCTCAGGCTCTGAGCAGTGAGCTCTCTCTCCATCACTGTGCCTTTCCCCCTCCACTGAGGATCTGCAGACACTCTTCCCTCCCTCCTGTTGGAATGGCAGCCCTGATCCTCTTCAGACAACTCCAGCAAGAAAGTGTTTGGTTCTGTATTGTAATAGATGTGATCATAAATTCCTGCAATTCAAAGTAGAAGTTATAGCAGATGATAGAATGTATATTTTCTGTAACCCTGTGAGTATAAAAGTAACCTTGAGGATTCCCGGAATGGGACGGGCGTTCACCAAATGCCAGGACATGCTTTGTATACAATCTAACATCTCAATTTACACCAGAAAGGAGGGTGGCTTGCCAGGATGGAGCTCCTTGAGCTAATCAGACCTTGGGCACCCGGACCATCAACCCACCATCAGCCCACCATCAACCCACCATCAACACATCGACACCCATTTCCAGGGTGGACCCTGCATTTGACGACATCATCATCCCAAAAGAAGATTCCCAGAAAATCCTTTCAGACTCGACCCAGCACCGGGAAATCTATTCAGGGTTCATCACCAAGTGAAAGACTGGGCTTGAATTTGAAAAACACAATACCTCTGCTGCCGGGAGGCACAAAATACAGTATAAGAACCCGGACTCAACTACCAACAAAGGGTGGAACAGTGCAAGACAACAACCCTGCTGTCAGTCGGCTGTTTCACCCAACATTCGAATGTTGTTTTCCGTGGCTGTCCCAGATAGATTTTAAAATGGAAAAATAAAATTTATTCTTTCTATCCGATGGGCTAGTTGATCATTTATAACAGTATCTTCAAATCCACTCCTGTTAGTGTGTCACTGAGCAGTGTCCTTGGGATTCTGTTTGGGCAGAGCCCCCCTGATTCTGCCTGCAGTCAATGTGTTTGTGCCTTCTCATTTTCCCTGCTGCTTTATCTGAGCCACTCATGCCCCCAGTCAGTGTGCACGCCCCTGGGAAGCAAAGGGAAAAGCTCCAGGGAGGTTTGATTCCCTGCCACTCCCACAATTGTGAAGGTATTTTTAGGGCCTTCTCCCTGCTGTTGTAGGGTCACAGATTGGTGATGGAAATTGGAACTGATTGGTGGCAACCAGAATCCTGGTCAGGACCTGGAGTGGCCTTAAAAAGCAAGGAAATGAACTTTCCTGAGCCCAGGGAAGCTGCCACAGAGAGAATGAAACTCTGCATCTTCACCTTTGCCTTTTCTCTATATCTGGGCCTGCCACGCTGAAAAAAAACAAAAGGGATGCAGTGCTCAGGAGAGTGAGCATCCTTCCAAAGGGTTTTATTTCATCTGGGATTCTCCCAGCCAAGACCTCTGAGAGCAGAGCCAGCCCCCAGCACCACGGAGGGATTTCTGATCAGGGTTTGCACTGCACAGGTGCTGCCCTGCAGGATTTCCACATCCTGACCCACAGGAGCCAACAGATGCTCCTGGTGCTTCCCAGCCAGCACCTCTGTGCAGCACAGAGTGGGAAATGGGAATTTTTAAAGCTTGATAGAAAGCTCACACAGTCTTGTGCATTTGTATGTGAACTTTGAGATGAAGTGTGCTGACTTAGAAAGGCCATAGAATATTGGTGACAGTGCCTTGTGTACTTCACTGTGTACAGCAAATGATAAATAAAGGCCATAAAAGAAGTTTTTTTACATTCAAGAGAGAGGGGGAGATGTGGGAAATGGATTTGTAGGGGATTCCCAAAGCCTGGCAGAAGGCTCACACAGTCTTGTCCATCTGTGTGCAAACTCTGAGATAAAGTGTGCTGACTGAGAAAGGCCATGGGATGGGACAGACATTGCTGAGAGAGAAATGCAACTGGAAACGAGTTTCAGATGATGGCCTTGCAAATAGACCAGGTACTTTGGAGAAATAAAACCATGAAAGATGTATTGTTGTAGGACCCGTGTGGGGTATTTTAATAAATTATTGATTTAGACGCATTGGCAGCATTGTGTGGCAAAAGCTGACAGGCCAAGAAACACTTTTAATGTATTATAATTAAGAAATAGTTTGGCTTCTGATTGTGATGGTGTGAATTGTAACATCTGCACTGTCTCGCCCTTCTCATGAGACTGAAAATGGAATAAAATCTTTTAAAATACCTCTGAGAAGCCCCATCTCTGGGTCAGAAAAAGGGTTTTTCTGACCCTCTCCCCACCCTCCCCACTCTTCCTTGGGACTGTGGCTGTTCCCAGGGGGGTGGATCTGGAGGGGCTCAGTCCCCAGTGTGCTGTGATGAGGCAACTGAGAATGCAAAAGCAGTTTTAACGCAAACCATGGCCTTGCACAGCTGCTCTGAGAAGTGCCAGGGGTGGCTGGGAGGGCACTGACCCCTCTCCTGCCCCGGAACATCCCTGGCAGTGGCTGTGGTTCTGCATTCCCCAGGGACCTGCACTCCCCAGGTGCAGCCCTGGTTCTGTGCCTGAGGTGTTCTGGTTTGCTGAAATTCCTTTCCCAGGGAATTTTCTGTAAACAGGAGAAATGTTTCTGTAACTGTACCTTTGTTATTCATTCCTTTCCCTAGGAGGGACTTCTCCTTGCTGTCCCTCTGCTCTGAGCAATGTGAGTGAAGAGGTTTGTCTTTGTGTCACCAATCCAACTGGTCTGTGTAGAACAGTATAAAAGGGAGACACATCCCAGAAATAAAGGAGTCATTTTCAGCCTTTTTGAATCTCAGAGTCTGTGTCCTTGTGGTGTAAAACAGCATCACCCAGAGATCTGCATTCCCCAGGGCTCTGCATTCCCCGGGGAGTGTGGCTGTCCCAATATTTCCCTGGAGCAATTTCAAACGTGGCTCAGCCTCTACAACAGAGACTTTAAGCAAATTCTCTTTCATGTCTGTGGGATGGAGGCTTGCTATTATCCTGTAACATCTTATTTAGACGTTTCAGGTGCTGTTTCTAAAGGGCTGTCAAATAACTGTCAATTATTTATTCACCTCAGGTGGAGCAGATGCAGGGGAATTGCCACATCCAAAGTTAAAGAGCACTATCTCAAAACTTTGTAGAGAAGAAATAATTCAAATTTTAACAACTTTACTCACGTGGGTTTTTTTCCCCATTTCTAAGCTCTTTAGCGTGGGCTGATTACCATACACATTGCTGTAGGTGATTTTTGTTTGAAGGTAGCTGAGTGAAAAATAAAGATTAATCTTGGCTGGATTTTTTTAATCGTTGTTTGCAAATGAGTTGCAGCAAGCAAATATCAGCTGGTGTGGAAATGCAGAACATATTATTAAGAACATATGGAATTGAAAAATTCCAGCATTGAAACTGAGCCCACTTGGAAACTCTGCCAGGTTAAGAAGCTTCTTGTAACTTGTTCTATAAAATGATTCCTTTGGTAAATGGTGGGGTTGCCTTTAAGTCACCAGCACTGGGGAAACTTCTTGGGATGGGAAAGAACAGAGAGGCTTGGGGAGGCTGGCACAGCTGCTTCCAAGGCTCTGTTCTTTTTGTAGCAGCAAATTCTTTATTCCTATGCTGGAACTTTTTTGTTTAAAGTGTAAAATAATGGAGAGGGAAGCTCTGGAAAGAGTGAAGGGATGCCTGTTGTAATAAGTCAGCCGTGCTTCCATTATCCTCATGCAGGAAAAGCCAAATCTTTATTCTCACAATTCATTTTATCCAATTTTTACAGACTTTGTGTGCAACTTTAATTGGTTAATAGCATTTTTGCCAATGACTCCATTGGTTAGTAAAAGGAGTTCTACTTGTCCATCAAATCTCTCCATTCTTGCATTGTCTACATATTTTCTTTACTAATTCTCATGGGAATGAGACTCAGTACTCTGATTCTCATTGATCAATACTCTGGAAAATTTCAGAAATTAAAAAAAAAAATACAACTAAGAAAATTTGGGGAAAAAAGTCCATCCAGGACAAATTTCTTTCTTATTTTCTCTAGTAACTGAGTCAAGCCTCAGATCACAGGCACCAAATTGGGTGGCCAGGGGAGGGAGGAAGGAAAACAAACCATGAATCCTTCATGTGAGGCACATTTTCCCATAAAACTTTCACTCTTTGGTACATCTGACAAATCGTTTTCATATTTCCCACACCAGCATTTTCTAGTAAATAGCTCCGGGACGAGTTCAAACCCCAGAAACCTTGAGCTGCTCTGTCCCTCTCCAAACTCAGCCATGAGGTTTTCTGAAGGAGCATTTGGAGGAGTGGCTGTGCAATCCCTGATGCCCTGGAGAGCTGCAGCTCCTCGGGTGTAGCCCTGGTTTCCTGCCTGAGGTGTTTTGGTTTGCTGAAATTCTTTCCCCAGGGAATTTTCTGTAAACAGGAGAAATGTTTTTATAAACTGTACCTTTGTTATTCATTCCTTTCCCTAGGAGGGACTTCTCCTTGCTGTCCCTCTGCTCTGAGCAATGTGAGTGAAGAGGTTTGTCTTTGTGTCACCAACCCAACTGGTCTGTGTAGAACAGTATAAAAGGGAGACACATCCCAAAAATCAAGGAGTCATTTTCAGCCTTCAGAATCTCAGAGTCTGTGTGGTTGTGGTGTAAAACAGCATCACCCAGGCTGCCTTTGCTGTTCCTCTGAGCTATTTGAGGTGATGCTTTTCTCTAACAAACTCCTCAAAGGGCTTGCCCCGAGCTGTGATGTTGCACTCACTCTAAAAGGATGTTTTTACAACTCAGAGACTGAAATGCCTCCAGAAAACATCTCAAGAATGTGTTGTGCACCACGTTTCTGCTGCTTTTGCACAGACCTCAACATTAACAAGTCAAAACTGTGCTGTGCCTATCAGCATGATGCACATTAAACTTGCCCCACTGGGTCATTTCATTAAGCAAGTGTTAAAAATTCCAGGAAATTGCAAACCAGTTGGAAATCAATGGAATTCACCAGCCTTAAATGGATGTTTTAATTCTTGACTTCGTGCATAGTTTGTATGTTCTTCAGTGGGATCCCTGGGGACAGGAGATGGGTTTATATCAGTCAGCAGTGACCCATCCTGGGCTCCCTAAAAGGCTCATCCCATTCCTTTTCCTGTTGCTCAGTTGATTACAGTGATTACCAGGAGCAGTGTTTCACAGGGAGAGGAGTGGGGAGTTGTGTGACACCTCTGGCAAAATTCTCTCTGAGGGAAAAACTCAGATTATCCACTTTGAATGAGCAGAGAGCAATCACCAAAATCTATTAAAGTAATTTTCTCCCATATTGAGTGGGTTGTGTTTTTTTTTTAATTTTTCCCCTTTATCAAGTGTTTTTTCCTGCTTATCCTTGGCTGGGAAGTTGAGTCTCTCACATGATGTAAACAGCAGCTCCCCAAGCAAGGGCTGCATCCATCTTGTCTGTCATTAACTCTCCACTCCCCATCTGCCACCAGCCTGGGCTGTGTGTGCTGGAATGTCAGGCTGCTCTGTCAGCAGCTTCCCTCCTCCTCTGAGCCACTCAGCCCATCACAGATTGCTACTTTTTTGTCCTCATACAATGAGGTTTTTCCTGTTACTCTTCTATGAAAACTCTTTCTTCCATGAATTTTTTTCCTTGCTGTGGCTTTTCATTAATGAGGAGTCAGATTTAAGGAGCTGGTTCATGTTTCTCAGAGTTCATCTGTCTTACAGCCCTGTGACATGACCCACAGGGGAATATGATCCATCACTTACACAGCCATGATTTCCATATGCTTTGGTTTGTTGTTGGCTGTATTTTCATTGAGTGAGAAACCCACTGTCCACTGCAGATCTCTGCAACCCTCAGCCAGCCAGGACTCCTTTTCCTGCAGGGGAAGGGTTAACTGGAGCCATTGCTGCATCTTTGTCCTTGAGCTGCCTCTCACATTCATCCCAAGCTCAGCTGAGCCTCAGCTCCATTCATGGAATAATCCACCAGCCAAGCCCAAAAGTTTTCTGGCTCTGCCTTTGTCTCTGTTTGCCTTGTGCTGGCACTGAACTACTTGGAATCGTTTGCTTCTGCTGTCTGAGCACTGTGTAAAACTGAGTGTTGGAAATCCAGGCTGTGAGAGGGAGGGAGGGAGACACAGGCACTGCAAAGCATTTTTTTGTCCCTCAGATCCTTCCTCCCCTCCCTGACACCCCTGGAGAGCTGCACTCACCTGGATTGAGGGTGGAAACAGCAGAGAGCCCTCCCTGTGTCTTTTCTGCCCTCTGTGCTGTGTTTTGTGCTCAGACTGAAGAGTCTCAGGGCTGGGGTTGTGTAGTGGTGCCACTGTAGCCCTGGTTTTGTGCCTGAGATATTTTGGTTTTCTGAAATTGTTTTCCCAGGGAATTTTCTGTAAACAGGAGAAATGTTTTTGTAACTGTACCTTTGTTATTCATTCCTTTCCCTAGGAGGGACTTGTTGATGTCCCTTTGGTCTGACCAATATAATTTAAAAAGTTTGTCTTTGTTTCACCAATCCAATTGGTCTGTGTAGAATAGTATAAAAGGGAGACACATTCCAAAAATCAAGGAGTCACTTTCAGCCTTCTGAAGCTGAAGTCTTGTGTCGTTGTGGTGTAAAACAGCATCAGTGCCACAGCCACTCTGCCAAGGGAAATCTGGCCTTGAGAAGTTGGTCAATAAAATCCAGATCACAGCAGGGATAATAATAATAATAATAATAATAATAATAATAATAATAATAATAATAATAATAATAATAATAATAATAATAATAATA
>JANPWX010018129.1:0-23583 GCA_024734555.1 Trochalopteron elliotii | reverse complement strand
TCACCCCATGGCGGCGGCGGCTGCGCCTCAGGGCTGTGGCCGCGCGCGCCGCGCGCAGGGGGCTGGGGTGCTGACGTCACCAAGGGGGGCGGGGCCTGAGCGAGACGCGCCCCCAGGACCGGGACTGCGGGCGCGCGCTCCCTACGGATGGGAACGAGGCAGAGGTTACGCCTCCATCCGGTCCTGCGGCTCCCTCCTGCCCTGCAGCATGGTCCTGCCCTTGATCCTAAACCCTCATCCTATCCCAGAGCCCTGCGCTGCCCTCCAGGGTTGTGGTCCCATGCTATCCTAGAGCACAGTCCTATAGTTCTCCCTGGGCGCTATAGCTCCTTATCCTATACGCCCCCTTCCCTTCAACATCCCTTGAGCTATATCCACTAGGGATACATCTCCATCCTTCCCCGGGGCCCTACAGTTCCATCCTGCCCTATATCTCAGCCCTAGGGCAAGGGTGGTATGGGGATGATCCCTGGAGAGGTGGACCACAGTCCCTGCTTTTCCCACCATATCCTTACACACACCTCAAATAACACTTCCATTTTATTAAAGCTGATTCAAAAACATACCAATAAATAAAAGAAATTCCCAACAGTTCCACATCTGGAGGAGGCAGAGAGCAAGGGGGTGTCATGGCCACACACCCCAGCTGTCACTCATCCACTGCCCGCAAAAGGGACAGTGAGGGGACACATCCATCGGCACTCCACCTCCCTGAACTGGATCCTTATGGAAAAACAACGTGTAAAACCAGCACCACGGGGTGGGATGGTGATGTTCCTGGGGACGTCACCTGGACTAGGGCCGGCAGTACAGGCGCTCCATGGTGGCCACGCTGACCTTCTGCTGGTAGTCCTCCATCTTGTCGTTCAGCTTCTCATAGAGCTGGGAGAGGGAGGAATCATGAGGGATCCCACCCTGTCCCACCACCCATCCCACCCTGTCCCCCCATCCCGGTGTTTGGGAGCTCGGTACCCACCACGACGCTGTTCTCGCTGGCGCTGCTCTCCCTCAGCGCCTGCAGCAGCTGGTCAATGGCAGTGTAGGGAAGCCACATCGTGGGGGACGCTGGGGACAGAGGGACCTGGAATGGACAAGAACCCTCACATCATGTCCCCAAGGAACATCCCGCCACATCCCAACAGTGGGTGAGCTCACCTCGATTCCAAAATACTGGTGCCCTTTGCCCAGCACAGCATCCACGTACTCCAGGACCAAATCCACGGCCTCCTCCAGCAGATCGTAGTTCAGGTACAGACGTAGCAGCTCAGCAGCGTCCACTTCCTGCCAGAAAGAGGGAAACTCATCCAGGGAGTGTGACCAGGACTAGGAATATGCTGAAAGAACCTGCTCTGAGCCTGAGGTACTGGGCATGGAGCACCTAGCAGGTGTCCATTGGAGTGAGGGTGATCCAGCAGCTCTGGGACAGCTGGAATTTTGAGGTTTTTGGAACAGCTATCTCCCTGTTCTCACCTTGTAGCTGTTAATGAGCCAGTTGGGCAGAGGTATCCCGTGTGCCAGGAGCTTGTTGATGACACAACGATGGTACAGGCTGTTCTGGGATGGGTAACGCTCCAAGTAGGATGACAGCAGCCTCCAGGCTTCATCTGTGGCACTGCAAGGAAACAATTCCCCATGGAACACATGCCAGCAGCAAGTGTGCTCCAGGTGATGTGGGGACAGGATGGAAGCACAGCTCTCCCCACATCCTGCGCCCACAATTCTGGCCTTAGGAGTTTTAAGGACCTGTGACCCTCTGGATTCGGACAGAGCTCCTGTCTCCAGATCCTCCTCCTCCCAAACTGTGGAGATAAACCTACCTGGACTCCTTGGTGGTGACCAAGGCTGAGAGTTGGTTGGCTGCCAGCCAGTCCCAGGCCTTTGCCTGTGCCGCTTCCCCTCCCAGCTGGAGCTTGATGCACCTGCATGACCAAAAGCCATGGGAAGGTGGGTCCCTCCGGAACCCAGCCCCTTCCCACCAGCATCAAAGCCAGCCCTTGCAGGACTATTCCCAACGAACAACCCAGCTGGACTGGGAGGGAAAGAAGGCTCCTGGGCAAGTTCCACACCCTAGCCCCTGCATCCCTCCAGCCCTGGATTCCCTAAGGAGGGCACCCAGACGTACTTGAAGGTCAGGCCCTCAAAGATGGGCGTCAAGGGCAGCTTGAAGGTTTGGCACAGGGTGATGGCCGAGTCGAAGAGCCCGGCCCGGACCAGCAGGGACACCGTTTCCTCAGGCGTGGAGTTGCCTGCAGGGGAGGAAGAGCAGGTAAAGCCACCCTGAGCATCCCAGTGCTCACCAGGGCCTTGCCCTGTGTTATTAAGAGATGCAGCAGAAGGGCGCCAGCAGCCTGCAACACCCTGCAGCAGTACTCCTCAATCCATGGCTGGAGGCTTTCCTGGCCTCCATGGCATCCCAAGAGCTATCCCTGAAGGGACTGGACAGAGCAGCTGTGACTTACAGAGCTCCCCTGATGGGACACCAGTTGGAGAGGGACACAGGTAGCAATACATGACAGGCAAATGCTGCTGCTGTTTAGAATCATTGAATTGTTAAGATTGGAAAAAGATCCCCAAGATCATTGAGGTTAGGGAGGGGACAGCCTCATCACAGGTCTGTATCCAAGCAAAAAACACATCAGCTCTGCCAGCACAAAAACTGTGGCACTCGGCTCCTTGCGTCACCACTCTGCCCTCAAAGCAGCTGTTCCATCCTTTCCCTGCAATCCTGCACTGGGAAGTCACCTCCTCCTGACATTTAGAGGGGAAAGATGTGGACATGTTGTGTAACTTGTACCAGAGATACTAAAAGACTCCAGGTGGGAGAGTTATACCTTCCTGCTCCCCAGAAAGGAGCAACTTTCACAACTTTTTAGCACCATTCCATGAAGCAGGATTGTCCAGGAAAATAAATTTTTCATCAATTAAAAAGGTTGGATTTGATGATCTTGGAGGTCTCTTCCAACCTTAATAATTCTATGCCTCCATGATGTCCAAAATGCCTTTTTTTGTCCCAGCTCAGAAGCTCATCCCACTCCCACTGCAGTCCACCAGAGCTTGGAAAAGCCAAAAAAACGGTGGAAAACTTGAAACTGGATCTCCTGATGTGCATCTCAGAACCTGCTGAAGTCAGTGGCTGGATTTTGTGGTAGGGATGGGAATGTGATGATCCCTGGCAGCTCCTGGGTTTGCCTCTGGGACAGGACAGAGTGTCTGAACACCCCTCACCTGCCACTGCTGCTGCTGACACATCATGTTCCACCAGGGTCAGCCGGATCCGCGCCAGCAGACATTCCCTCTCCAAATCCTCCAGCTCCAGGATCTCGATCTGGCGAGTGGCTGCAACAGATGGATACTGGGCTCTCAGGACTTTAAAAAGTGTTCTTTGGGCATTGTGCAGAATGTCATGGAATCACAGAATGGTTTGGATTGGAAGGGACCTTAGAACTCATCCACTTCCATGTGCAGGGACTCCTTCCACTAGACCAGGCTGCTCCAAGCCCTGTCCGACCTGACCTTGGACACTGTCAGGGATGGGGCAGCCACAGCTTCTCTAGGCAGCCTGACCCAGGGCCTCAGCACCCTCCCAGGGAAGAATTTCTTCCCAACATTCTATCTAATCCTGCCCTCTGTCAGTGTGAAGTCATTCCCCCTTGTCCTGGCACTCCATCCCTTGTCTAAAGCCCCTCTCCAGTTCTCTTGGAGACCCTTTAGGCACTGAAAAGGCTCCGAGGTCTCCCTGGAGCCCTTGTAAAAGCATCTCTACACCCCTCTGCCATCCTAAGAGGATTTTTACCCCAAAAAGCACCAAAGGAATGATCAGGATTTGCTGACTCTTTCCTGCTCCTTTGACTGTGCTTATGTCCTTGATACCATCCTCCTGCTCCTCCTCCTCCAGATGTTAGATAATATTTGGGAACAGCTGCTGCTTTGCCTGCCAGGCACATGCCAGAAAAAAAAACTCTTCAGAAAAAGCAGGTTTAAAAATACCTGACCTTAAATTTTCCTACTGGAACACTGAGGATAACCTGATCCCACATCCTGCGCTGTGGCAGACACAGGCAGAGCTTATTCCTGACAGGATTTCCAAGGGCACAAACAGCCTTGAAGAACTAGGAATCACCTCAAAAAGCTGGTTTTGTTTTAAATTACAAGTTACTACCACTGAAAAAAAGTACTATCAAGGAATCAAGCTGTTAGGAGCAGAGACAGGAGCTCCTTGGGGAATAGCTGCTCCCTTGGGGAAATTGCTGTATTCCTTGGGGAATAGTGGTGGCTTGTTGCAACTGGGAGACACTGGGAGAGTTAATGACCTTAAAATCCCACAAATTATTGATCTGGTGGAGGCAGGAGCTGCCCTGAGCCATCTCCCAGCCCACATGGGAGCGGCAGAGAGGCATGGGAAGAACGAGGACTGGGCACTTACTGGGAACTGCCATGCACTCTCCATCATGGCTCCTCTTCGGGGATGCTCCCGGGCGCTCGTACTAGCAGGAAAAAGCAGAAAAAGGATTTATAACCACCTAGTTTCTGAAGGATAAATCACTGATAGGATAAATCCCAACAAGAGTTCTCCATTTCAAGCCTTGATTTGGACCAGGGAAGCTGTGCAGTCCCTTGGGAACTCAGGTTACTTTATTCCTGACTATCAGGAACATCCAGATCAGGTGACCAGGCTGCAGCCACCACCTCCCTGAGTCCTGACTGGGATTTGAAACACAACCCCTGTCACACTAACTCTCCTCTGGACTGGTATTCCAGCTGTTCACACTCCTTCAACACAAGGTGATATACTCCCTATCTATCCACCAACCCATTCACAAAAGTTATCCTGCTTCTCCCCTGTCCTAAAAAGAGGGGAATGGCACAAGGGTGATGGATAGGGTCGATGAGCAGGGCACGACACTTGGCCATGATCAGCAGATTAAGAAGTGCAATGTCTCTGTTCCCATCACAAAGGATTTGGAAGCTCCTTTTCAGGAAGCTCAGCATTCTTACCACAGCTCCAGAGGCTGGCTGCACTATCCAGGCATATTCTGGGCGGATCAACCGCAGGCAGTTAATGGCAGCCAGGAAACAATTTCCCTGTTTCTGGAGCCCTCGGAGCGTCCGCACCTCCCTGCCCAGCCGCATGCCGTACTCAAACATCACTGTTCCAGCTGAAAACAGGGAAAAGTGCATCAGCCTACAGCCTGGAGAGGCCACACACCTGGCAGGGGCAGGGAAAGGGTGTCCCAGGCGGGTGGGAAGGTACAAGGTGCCATCCCAAGCTTTACCTTTCCGGTAGTTGTGCCGGTACACGTGGAAGGCGTAGAGCAGCTCGTAGTAGTTGTGAGTCATCAGATCCACAGCCCGAGCGTGGGACTCGATGATCCCAACGACCTGCAGCACATGGAGGCTCCAGTGGGTCCATAATCCCTTTAAAGGGAGGGTTGTGCCCCGCCCCCCAAGCCGTGATCCCAGCGCAGGATTACCTCATTGTGCAGGTTCACATAAGGGAATTCCACCAGGTCCTGGAGCTGGGAGCGCTCGCAGAGAACCACCACTAGCTGGCGTAGGCAGTCCAACTGCCTGCAGAGGGAAGCACAACCCTTTGGAGGAACAGGAATAAACCCAGGAGCAGGAACAAACATGGGATTTAAGCCACAAACAACCACTTTGTGACACGCTCCTGCTTCCGGATGAGCTCTGCAGGTTTTTTCCTGGCTTAGAACCAGCTTAAACGTTCAAGTTTCTCCTGTGCTGGAAACAGAGATCCTCTGGAAAGGCCTCTCAAGAGGGCAGTCTCCTTCCCTGAATCAGTTAAAAAGCATTCCTATTTCTCCCTTGTTATTCCAACATTTCTCTCCGCTAGGATAGCTTTCTCTACCCAGTTCACTTTCCAAACTGAAAACTCAACACTAAATCTTTTCTTTATTAAATCAAAATCAACTTATCTCCTACAGCTTTTGAACATACATAGAATGCTACACATGATCCTTCAGTCTCTTCCCTGTTTTTTCCCCTCCCATCTTCCTCCTTTGAGAGGGTGCCAATTGCAGGTGTCCTTCAGACGGACATCCAAAAATGAACTCTACATTTTTAAACCCACCTCTACACATTAACTTAACACAGCAGTCATGCCCTCCCCTAAAATTTTTCAGTTTCATGGAAAAATGGGACCATGGACCTTCAATAAAGGCATAAGCCTGTGACCTACCTGCTCGGATCTGGGTTTTGTGTTAAGGCTACATAGGCTTCGCTATTGTGCCCCAAATCCAAGTGATGTTTGAAGATGCAGGTCCTCAAAGTAGCCTGAAAACAGCACAAATCCGTTATAAAACCAGCAAGAAATTCCTGTGGAAGAGGTTCCTGAAGAAACAGCTTTCTAGAAAACAAGTGGCTGTACCTGGCTTCTCCAGTCATCTGCTGATTCCATGATGGCCAGGGTGGCCAGCTCGATGACCAGCTCCGGCAAACCCAGCATCTCCAACAAGCGAAGGACCTGGGGGAGGAGAATACTCCACTAAAAAGTTGGCAGGAGGGTTTTTGGTTGGTTTCTTGCCCCTAAAGATTTTTAAGGTATTAGACTTTAAAAGGGAGTACTTGGGCAAATCACAGAGAACTGGATGAAATCCCAGCACAAAGGACCAGGTTATAGCTTCTCTGGAGGATGCACCTCTGTACATGGGGGATTTTTGAAGCATTTCAGCATTAATGACTAGTTCTCCGGATCCTAAATCCAGGGAATCCCTTGCCAAGGGCCCAGCTCCAGGCTTGCAGCCTGCCTGAACCACGGCATTATGCAGAACAAAGATCCTATCTCAATTTAAACATACTCATTTTAATTTGCCTCTGAGCTTAGTAACCTTTGCCTTAGGCAGCATCTTACATCGAGCCTGGACATGTCTGGCTTCTGCTTCCAGCAGCTGGATCTCATCCTGCCTTTTTCTGTTGGATAACAAAGTCCTTGGCTAGTAGGAAATCAACAGGTGGAAAGTCCCTAAGTTTCACACACTCAGCTCACCATCCCCCAAATAAGGTAAAGAAAGTACAGATGCTTCACATTTTGAAAGCTAAGTTTTCCGAGGCTCAAGTCACTTCTCCCAAAGCAAGGGATAGAGCAGGAATTCCCTCTCCAGTGTGGAAGGCCTTGGTGCCAGTTTACCTGCTCAGGACCATACCTTGTTGTAGTACTGCAGGCGTGGCGTGGAGACCACCTCACCCTCCTCGGGCTGGATCAGCCTGTCCAGGAACTCCTCTCTTCCCACCTCAGAGGCAGCTTGGCAGAAGCAATCCAAAGCCTGAAAGCAGACCTGGAATCAGCTCACTGTCCCCTCAGGTGACTGATCCACCTGCTGTACAGGTGAGAGGACAATACTGCCTGTCCCAAGCTTGTGAGATCTTCCCAAGAGCAGACTGCATCATTCCGCTCCAATCCCATTCTTTCCCAAAGCAGGCAGAGCTTGGGAAGGATGTTTCTTGTGCACCTCCTCCCTCCCAGAGGAAAAGGTCCCAGGCCCCGGGAAGGAGATGAGGGAAGGGCTCACCTTGTGCCCTTCACCCATGACGAGGTAGCACCTGCCCATCATGAAGCAGCAGGAGCCCATGTTCACGTGGCACCATGGCTGCAGCAGCCGGATGTATTCCTACGGGAGAGAAGAACGGGAGTTTGGATTCAGGTCAGTGCTCACTTGTGATCTGCAGGCACTCAGGAACAGCAAGTTTTTGGTGGTCCCTTTAGCTACTGTGCTCAGACAAATCCTGCTTCTCCAGCTCGAGGGCAGGTCTTTCCAGCCCCAAAGTCCCTTGGATGCTGATCATGAAATCCTGGAATGGTTTGGGTTGGAAGGGACCCCTTAAGCCCATCCATACCCACGTCGCTGTGAAAGGCAGGGACACCTTCCACTAGACGAGGCTGCTCCAAGCCCTGTTCAGCCTGGCCTTGGACCCTTCCAGGGATGAGGAAGCCACAGCTTCTTGGGAAATCTGGGCCAGGGCCTCAGCATCCCTACAAGGAAGCATTTTTTTCCAATATTCCACCTAGCCCTGCTCTCTCTCAGTATGAAGTCATTTTCCCCCAGTCCTGTCAGTCTAGGTCCTTGTCCAAAGCCCCTCTCCACCTCTCTTGGGGCCCCTTTAGGCACTGGAAGAGGCCCCCAGGAGACCTTGGAGCCTTCTCCAGGCTGAACATTCCCAGCTCTCTCAGTTCTCCAGAGCAAAGCTGCTCCAGCCCTGTAAGGGGGAGATATCCCCCACATGCTCCTGGGAGAAAACTGCTCTAAACAGCTCCAGTGTCTGTATGAAGCACCTCAGAAACAGCTCCCAACGTGCCCAAAAATCAGACAGGATTCTTCCTACATCCTGTTGCAGGGAATTGCAGGGTAAATATGGACAGAATGCGGAGGGCAGAGCAAAGGCTGCAGTACAGTGGGCAAGGCAGGTGCTAGAAGGGGAATACCTGTGCAGGAGAGGGCCAGCAGCCAAGGAAGCACATGGATTACAGCATGTGGGAGGGAGTGCTGATGGCACTGAGGGCACAGATAAAGCGAGATGACAAGCCTGGGCCTGTGCCAGCAGAGCATCCTCGTCATCCTTGGAAAAACAGCCATGTCCTGCTAAGAGGGCCATGGGACTCAGCAGGAATTGGGAGGAGAAATCAGGACTTGGAAGTCAAGTCACCTCTACAGGTGCACAAACCACCAGCACCTCTTGTCTCACCTCTCCTGGCCATGAGTCCTCTCAAAACCACGTGGCGATGCATCCAGAGCCTGGATTCACTGCCTGGATTAGCAGCTACAAGGGATAAATCCTGCTCCAGCTTGTCACACACAATGAACAACACAGGTTTGGCCCATGTCCCAGGCCTCTGCTTTGTCACCAGACCGTCCGTCCCCGTGCCCGCCTGCTCCTTGCAAGGAGCTTCCTGTACCCCCCCAGTTTGGGTCACCGTGCTCACAGCAAAGCTGCTGTTATCTCCCCAGGGTCAAGGCACTTAATCCAAGTTTCCGTGACCGACTGGGATCAGGGAGAGGAACAGAAGGCAGTGGGGAGGAGGAGGAGCTGGGCTCTGCCGAGATAAAAGCCTGGAGGAGACACCAGTGAGGCGAAAGAAATGCGAGGAGATTCAAAGCCTGCACATATGCCAGGAGGGAGAAGATGCTGCTCCAATCTTGGCATTTTCTGGCTCAAAAACTCGGAAGAATTGAAATTCTTCTCTCGGCTCTTCTCAGCAGCAACACAAAAGGAAGAAATTCAGCCCCCAGGTATGAGGGGCTGGGAGGATAAAAGGTTCTGCTGAAAAACAGGTCGTCGCTAACAGCCTGCCTGGCCCTGGTGCCTCCAGGAGTGCCCAGACAGGGATAAAGCATCACGTGGAGCTGCAGACAAGGAACTGTGTGGGTCAGAACTTGAGCACAAGCAACTCCAGCTGCCAAGAGCACAGGGAGAGAGGTGGAAGAACAGTGATCTGAAATACAGCAGTCTAAAACCCCTGGAAAGCAGGAGTTCACCATCCCTGCTGCTGGGATGCCAGGAGCAGCCCAGGATGGAATGATGGCAGGTGTTTCTCACACTGTTTTTTACTAACAAGGACATTTAAGAAATAGATGAGCCCTTTCTGGCCTGAAGAAATCCTTCTGAACCCAGGTCCCACGGGCAATCATGGGCAAAGGTGGAACAGGAAAGGCTGTGGGCACACCAGCAGCCAACAAGCTCTAAGATTGCTGAGATATTTAAACAGGCTCTGCAAAGATGTTTCAGAAGTGTGGCATCATGTGGTCTGACAAGCCCTGGGAGAATAAACTCCTCCATAGAAAGGGAATAGCATAAACCTGAGTATCTGGATGCTCTTGAAAACAGATGAAAGAGAAAATGCAGAAGAGGATTCCCCCATGGCAGGGGAGTGGAATGAGATGAGCTTTAAGGTCCTTTCCAACCCAAATTGTTCTGGAATTCCATGATCTTGAATCGTTCCCCATCAAACACTGTGTAGCATTGTCTCAGCTCAGAGAGCAGTGATTAGGGGTAGTGGGTTTTAACTAAAACAGGGGAGATTCACATTGGATATTGGGAAGATGCTTTTCCCTGAGAGGGTGGGGACACCCTGGCGAGGGCTGCCTACAGAAGCTGTGGCTGCCCCATTCCTGGCAGTGTCCAAGGCCAGGCTGGACAGGGCTTGGAGCAACCTGGTCTAAGGGAAGGTGTCCCTGCCCATGGCAGGGGATGGAACTGAATGAGCTCTGAAGTCCCTTCCAACCCAAACCATTCCAGGATTTCATGACTAGGGGAAAGCAGAACTCCAGCACTTGGAAAGATTATGTTTTGGGGAGTTTTCCAGCACCTGTGAGAGGGCTGGCATGGTGGACTCACCTGGAGCTGGGTGTACTGACAGCTTCCCATCAAGCACTCTGGGAAGAGGAAGCTGGGATTGCTGGGCCATCTGAACAGAGGTTAAGGAACACAGGAGAATCCAGTCTGGAGAGCTTGGAGAACTCGTCTGGAAGCCAACATGCTTCTCATGCTCCATTTGTGGGGGGAAAGGAGAGAAGATTAAGCTGCTCTTTATACAAATCATTATTCTGTAATAAGATTTGTCCATATTAGAACAAAATCACCAGTACATCTAATCCCCAACTCCTGCTACCCTTCCAAATCCCCCAGCATCCTGCCCCACCAAGTCAAGTAGTGAGAGCTCAGGGGCTTAAAGTCAAAAACTCAAATCCTTTATCGTGCACTCAAACAGGATGAAATCTGTGCAATCTTAAAATACCCACAAATCCCATTAATACCAACAACCTCACTGCTTCAGGAGGCTTGTCTTGGAAACTTTGGTGTGGAAAACTGATTTTCCACATGAAACTGAGGCGGCTCAGTGGCAATGGATTCACGGCCAAGGATACAGGAGAGGCAGAAAATCAGCCACTATTGAGGTGATAAGGTGGGGCCAGTTCAAACTTGTCTCAGCCAAAGAGGTGTTTGGTTGCAGGAAGAGTCGGGATATGATGTGTTTTCTGGCCACTTCCTGAAAGAAGAGCTCCACGATTGTTTGAGGGCCGGATACTAAAAGAACAAGTTAAAGGAACAGTGAGTAGAGAACCTGCAGCAGAGATTCCAGGTTTTCCACCCTGTCCTGTGCTCATCAGCCCAAACAGCACAGATTAAGTCAGGGCAAACCAAAAGCACGTTCCACACTCCAACTTGTTGGTTTTGGATTTCTCCTGCTGTCTGGTTAAGTTAGAGGGAGCAGCAGGAGATCAAAGTGCCCCATCCTCAGTGTTTATTAACCACAGCTCAATTAAAACACACAAAAAAGGGCTCAGCTCCCTCTCCACTTGTTAATCCCAGCCCAGCTGCAGCTTTCCATCATGACAAGGCTGAGGGAGTGCTGAGCTGGCTGTTCCATTCCCTCCCTCCTCATTCCAGCACCCCAAAAATCCCCCCTGACTGTTCCCAACGCCTCTCCCTGAGCTGCCGCCTCCTGCCTTGTGTTTCACATATTTTTTCCCAAAGAACAGTGGCCAAACAGGACTTTCCTCATGAGCCAGCCAAGAAATAACCCACGACACCGGCACACACAAAGGAGGTTTTCAACTTCCCTGACATTTCCAGCTGCCTCCTGCACCCAGACTCTCCATCAGGGAGAGATCGGGCTCTGGGGATCACTGGTGTCAGAAAGTGGAGGAAGCTCTTTCCCAGCTCACACGTGGCATTGCTGCCTGTTTGTCCCAGATTTCCCCAGCTCCCTCTGAAGTATCTCAGCCTCCAAGTGCTGACTAGTCACAGCAGGCTCTTACCTGCATGTTTCCTTCCCATCCCTGTTCACCTCCTCCCTCTGGAACCACTTCAAGGCCCACATTTCCCTTATTAAGCTGCCTTATATTCCTCCAATAAAAAATTAACCCGAAAGTTACACCTTTGCAGCAAAACTTAAAAAATATGAACCAAACATCAGCTGCAATGTTTTGGGGAGGTACTTCCACATTTTTGAACATGTTTTGAGCAAGTACTTCTACATTTTCGTGCTTTCCTGAGCTGCTGCTCCTGATTGCTGTAGGGTAAAGGCTGGAGAACAGGACAGGTTGGATGGAGCAGGTTGCTCTGAGACACTCCAGCTAGTGGAAGGTGTCCCTGCCATGGCAGGGGGTGGAACTGGATGAGCTTTAAGGTCCTTCCAACCCAAGCCATTCCAGGATTCTGTGACAGACCTGGTCTGAGCTACTACAGCCACTGTAAAGTACAGGAGGGGTAAGTTTGGCTGAAGCTGCCAGGGTCAGAATAAAAAATTTCTGGCTGAGTGATGCATTCCCATCCTTCTCAGGCTGAGAGTAAAATCCGAGTTCAATGCTCCAAGATCCTTTGTTGTTTTTTTGGTTTTTTTTTTTTTTTTTTTGTGGACAGCCTGACAAACATCCCCACTTAAATCAGGGTCATTCAACCACACAGTCCATTAGCTCCCTGCATAAAGCACTTGCCTCAGGTGGCAGAGACAGGCTTAAATAACAGAAAGGGAGAGTTGATGATCCATGGACACCTTACCCAGTTTGTGCGGTGTCAGAGCCGTGGTGTCTGCTAACTCCAACACGGAGAGATGCTGCAGATTAGATTCCCTAGGGAAGAAAGGAGCCATCAGTGAAGAGACAACAAAACGCCTCCTGCTTTAATTGTGCTCATTGTTCAACTCCCACGGAGCACAGAACAGCGAGGCCTCGAAGGGCAGATTTAGCACAAGGCAGAGTCAGCTCAGAACATGGAAGGCAAAAAAACCCTCCCCAGTGCTCCTGAAGTGATACTCCCACAGCAACCGCCTGCTTTCCACACCAGGAAGGGCATTTCAGGTGGATTAAGGAGGAATCAAAGCCAGGCCAGGTAGAGACTTACAGCGTGTCCACAGGGACATCGGAGGCCAGGCACTGGCTCGCCCACCGGATCAGGAAGTAGGACAGCAGCAGGGGAGAGGTGCGGTGCAGCAAGTCCTGCTGGGACTGGAAGAGCTGTCCCCCTCCCAAAACCATCTGCAAGGAAAGCACAGGGCTTGGCACACTTGGAGGAATGGCAGGACAAGAACAGCAAACCAGAGAGGTTTGTGTCAGGCCCAGCTCATCCCTTCTGCAAACACCAAGGTGCTCAACAGCCTGGTAGGAACTCAGCCCTCTGAGGGAACCAGCAGGACTCTTGTCCCACCTCTGGAATAGTTCAAGGTCAAGGTCAGACTGGAAAGTGCTTGGAGAAACCTGGCCTAGTAGAAAATGCCCCTGTTCATGTCAGGGGCTTGGAATTAAACAGTCTTTAAGGTCTCTTCCAACCCAAAGCATTCCAGGATTGCTGTTCCTGAGACTGAAATCATGGCTTTGCTGCAGAGATCACCTCAGGATCTCCATAAGCTCCAGCAAAAATCACGAGTCACAGGAGATGAAACAATCTGAGCTTTTGAAGGACACAGGTACGTCAAGGTGGGAAAGCAGCAGGTCACATGCCTCATGGTCTGGGAGAGCCCAGCTCCAGAAGGCACCTTGCAATGCACTTTAAATGCTACCAGGAAAAAGGGATTTATTTTCAACCACAAAACTCCTGGCTATTTCTAGGTAAATAATATTGGTTTAAACAAGGCTGTCCTCATCTGGGGACTTGTTCCGCATCCCTGTGTCCATCCAAAGCAGCAGCACCATGCCTCACACAGCCTCAGGCACGATGGGACAGACTCAGACCAGTCCACCCCAACACTAAACACAGCTACCGTCATGGGGGCTGTTTGCTCTGGCTGGAGCAGCTTCCAAGGGGCTCAAACCGCAGCCTTGGAGTGTGCTGCCAGAGAATGGAGCTGCCATCGGTGCTGGGAGAGGGACACGGGATAGCTGGGCGAGCTGCATATGTGTTGATTCACACAGGAGGCTGGAATCCATGCCCTCCTCCCACAAATACAGCTTGGCTTCCTGCTTCCTGGATGTTCGTTGAGGAATAAAGGGAATTAGGCTGCTTTGCTTAGGAAGACAAAGGCAGCTGGAGGAGAGAGCAGGAGCTGCCCAAGCCTCGGGCTATTCCAACAGCCTTGTGGGAAGAGACAGAGCTCCGCCCCGCACCACCAGCATTCCCAAGTCCCAGGAGCAGGGCGGGTAGCGCCGGGGGCTGTACTCACAGGATCTCCGAGGCGCAGCAGGAGCTGCTGGAGGATGAGCAGGTCCCGGCAGAGGAGGAAGCGGACGGTGCAGATCTTGGCCACCCCCCCGCACACCACGTGCGCCGCGGTGCCGCTGCCGAACAGCTGGGACAGGCTCATCCGCAGCGCCAGGTGAGGAGCTGCGGGGAACAACACCCGGGTGAGGCAGGAGCCAAAAAGGCAGGGAAAATTCTCGGGATAAGGACACTTCCTAGCGTTTTCCAGAAGGTGGTGGAGAGCTTTCACCTCTTTCCATGTCAGTATCTGTCTCGTAATCCATCTCTCGGATGAGCAATCCAATGGCATGGATGGGGTTCCTGATCTCCTGCAGTTTGCTGTGGATATCCTCCATCACATTTTCCCTGCAAAAATCAGAAAGATCTTCATCATCATGAAAGGCAACCTGAGGCTCCAACTGAAGAGGGCTCCCTTACACTCCCTTCCAGTGAGGATCAGTATCTGATCGGCCTGGACATTCCTAACTGGAATCCTTGGCTAGCTTGTGAGTTCTATTGCAGCGCCTGCAGCCACCAGTCTATTTATTCCACTCCCTCAGGCTACCAGGAAATAACACCCAGATAGCTGGCATTCCACAGGGAAATTTCGATTTCGGGTTAGCACAGGAACCACACGGGAGGACAGGGCTTGACCAAGGCTCTGACCTCTTCCTCCTGTCTCCAGGCACTTCTTTCCACACCTAACAGGAATTTGTCCCTCTTCTGCTCTCTAGGTTGAGGATGGAAGACCCTGCTCATGACACCAAGCCACGGTCCCTATCCCCGGAAAAGTCTCCTGCAGCACAGGGCAAGGAGCTCACACATCTCAAATGCCCTTGGATGTCAAGCAAGGACGGTGCTGGACAATCCCAGCTCAGCCACCCTGAGAAGCTTCTGGAAAACACATCTCCTTACGTGTCATTAGCTATCAAGTCCTCCAGGATCTGCTCTGCAGCCTTTTCTGGAGGCTGGAGGCGGGAGCAAGCCATTTCCATGATGAATGCCATTTCCATGGAAATTGATTCTCCGATCAGGCGAAGGCACTGGACAAGACAGACAACATCACGAGACATCTCCAAATCTGCAATGAAAGAATCTAACTGTGTATTTTCCAAGAGATTTCCAAGGGAAGGTGGGAAGACCATGCAAAAGCCAGTTAGTTCAACTCCTATCACCAGTAACAGCAGACTGGTCCCAGTTCCCTGCACCAAACCTTCCCCAGTAACACTGAGGCTAAATTTAAGCTCACGAGTTGACAAGGGAAAAATTTGGACTTTATTATTCGGAAAATAAAAAAAATGATGCAACAATAAAAAAACGAAATTCCCTCCAAGGGATCTTTTCCAGCCACAGGTTGAAAGAAAATAATTAGTGCAAAAAAAAATATCCTGGAAAAAATAGCTCAGCTTGGTTCTGCAATCCTTTATGGGTGAGATTTTAAATTACATCCCATTTTTTGAGACTGTGACTGTTTAAAACAGCCAGGGCAGGAACTGCTGAGGCTCCCAAATCCAGCCCAGGCCTCCAGCTTTCCTTCCCTCTGCTCCACAGAAAGCTCAACCAAACAGATGACGATCCCGCTCTATAAAAATATATAAAAACCACTCAAGCATGAAAGTGGAGCTTAGGTAACATTTTCCATTGCCTTTTTCTTAGTGAAATGGCATTCCAGGGCCAGCAAAGCAGAGAGGGCACTGTGGTGACAATATTAATGACATGTTTTCCATACTCTGGCATTCACTTCCCAGAGACAAGGAACAGCATGGCCCCTCTCCACAGACGATGTGAAAACATCTGATAAATCCTGGAATGGTTTGGGTTGCAATGGACCTTAAAGCACATCCACTCCCAGCCCCTGCCATGGGCAGGGACATTTTCCACTATCCCAGACTGCTCCAAACCCCGTCCAACCTGGCACTGGACACTTCCAAGGATGGGGTTGCCACAGCTTCCCTGGACACCTGTGCCAGGGCATCCCCACCCTCACAGGGAAGAATTTCATCCAACCCAAACAATTCCATGATTCCATGATTCTCTTGGCAGCCTTGACACTATTTTCTAATTGCTGGTGATGACAACTTTCACAAAATAAGTATCCCTGCAAAGCCAAAATAAAACTATCTCCATTCAACTGTGGATCAGGAGCTCATCAAGGGATCTCTATGGAAGCTCCCACACCTCTGACAGGAGGGAAGAAACTCTACGGATTCTCACCTTCAAAGATGGCAGCATCATCCTCGGTCAGGAGGTGCTCGTTGGAGAGGAGATAGAGATGATCAACCAAGGAGCAGGGCACAAGGAAGGACATGGAGCCCTGAAAGGTGAGGAGAATGTCCTTGAGCTTTCCAAATCCTCTGGAGAAACTTGGTAAGAGAATCTCACCATCACCCAGACTCACCTTCTTTAGCAGGCACACCATGCTGGTGTAGGGGTTCAGGTGCAAGGCCAGGGGCCGGGAAAGAGCTTCCTGGTACTGAAGGCAGCAGGCATAGAACTTAGACCAGAATTCCACCTGCAGCTGCCAAAACTCCTCTGGGGAGCACTCATATTCCGTCACACTGCCCTGGAACTGGTGGGGGCAAAACAAGGCCATCAGGAATAGCAGAGTGAAATAAGAACGGGATAAAACAAGGGAAATTCAGACCCAAAAAGAACATAGGGATCTCTCAGGTAGGTCCCCTAATAATTGTTATTTGGATTATTTGGAAGATAAATCCCTCTATTTTGGATTCTCTTCCAAAATGATGAGCAACTGCTCTGCATGGTGGTGGTCTGGGCACTGTGTGATGGGTGCCCAAAATGCACGCAGGGAGCAGAGACAGAAAACCAGGATTCCAAAAACCCAAGAGGGAAAGGAAATCCCAGGCAGGAAAGATAAAGACTTGTACTTTTTAAAAAGTTACATCATTCCCTTTGGAGAAATAAAGGATAAACCAAGGTGTGGGGTCACTTGGCACCTAAAACATCATGACACCATGTACAACACGATATCCTGGAAGGAAAATCCATCTCACCTCATTTTCCACGGCTAAGGTGACCTCTTTCCTTAATTCAGCCCACGTCAGATCCATGTGCCTCTCAGTTCCTTGAGAAAAGATCTGCAAAGCAGCACAGGAAACTTGGATTCTAAGGCAAAATAAAAGTCTTGCCAAGGGTTCGAGCAGCACTGAGTGAGGTAAAGCAGGACAAGAGCATCAGCCAGCACTTTGTGGGATGGAAGTGTTAGAAGAAAGGGCTGAATGCTAAATTTGGGATACAGGGATGTGTGGCAGTTTGCAGCCACCACACCTCAAGGGATTTAAAATCCACTGTGATGTGGCACTTGGGGACATGGGTTAGTGGTGGTCTTGGCAGTGCTGGAGGGAATCTTCAGATTCCACCATTTCAGAGAGCTTTTCTGACCTTAGTAATTCCATGATTCCATGACATATCCTGACTAACAGCACCACAATGGGGCACTGAGTCCCCATTCTCCTGGCAAGATCAGCAGAACGAAAAACAAGTTCAGCAACTTGCTGTGCTATCCAAGTAGAAAAAAACCAATTATCTGTATTCCAGGTTCCACCTCCAGCTGCGGGCACACAGTGGCTGCAGCACAACCCAGCAGCCACCAACTCACTCGAGGGACTCCCCATGAAAACATTCCTTGGCAAGAGCTCCAAGGAATCCTGCTGCCTCACATCTAAAGGGCCAAGAGGAGGATGAACAGAGAGCATCCCAAATTCCCTCTCACTTACCTGCAAAGCCTTCTGGATAGCTGCATTACTGAACCGGCCCGGCATGAAGAGATATTCCAAGTAAATTTCCTGCAAAAAGATAATGACTAAAGGAAGCTCGAGGATGAGGAGAACATTTAAGCTGCTGTTTCTGGTCTTTCCTCCCATTCTCAAGGTCACCCCCTGGATCTGTGTTTCTGCCCACACCCTACTCCAACCTGGGATCCAAAATGGCTTCCTGAACACTCCTGCCTTGGTTTATTCCCATTTTCTCTCCTGAGTGACCTCGTTATTTTTTGGCGCTGTTCTACAGCTGGCTCACCCTGGGGTCCTGATCCTGTCGGACCGTCACCTCCTCCTCAGGGAACGGCTGCACAAACACCTGGTTCCACTGGCCTGCGACATTCCTGGAAGGAAACAAACCTGGAATCAGCTTGGCATCCACCTGAACCAAACCTCTGGCTTTCATCAGCAAAACCAGCCCTCTGGGTGTGGAAACAGGAGGTTTGTAGAGTGACAAGGGACAGATTTTGGCAGGAGAGGTTAACTGTGGCATTCCTAGCCATAAACTGATGGAACAGGCGGGAATCCTTTATTTAAATCAACATTCTCTTCATCCCACAAGCTCAAAAGCAACTCTCAGACCGACCAGTAGCTTCTTCTCCTAAAATTTGAACACCCATAGCATTTTTCATTCACTGTTCAACTCCCTGGCTCTGCACCAACCCACCCTCTCAGCTTTATATTCAGGGATGATCCCATCCCATCACCATCTCCGCAAAACATGTTTTTTCCTGGAAGGGGCCATCAGGCTGTTTTGAAGGAGCTGTGGGGAAGCACAATGCTCCCTTTGCCATGCTCAAACTCCACTTTCAGCAATCCTGCTGCCTGGATTTTTACATTTTTCATGTTCCAGCAGCTTGAGTATAAATCTCTAAGTTGAGGAGCTCTGTCAGGGTTTTCCTGCAGTTATCCCAGCGACTCATGCCCAAAACTCACTGCTCAAAGTTGATGTATTTCACAACAGTTTGGTTCTCCTCGTTGTGCCACAGTGCCCAGATCTCGGCTGAGGTTAAGGCAAAGTCAACCAGAGTCTCCTAGGAAAGAGGGAAATAGACAATTTCCTTTTTTATCCCCAAATTAGAGTGCAGCAGAGAAAGGTGGGTATTTAACAACAGCAACACATTCCCCTGTGAAATTTAACAGGCTTTGGGAATTGTTCAGCCTGGAAAAGAGAAGGCCTTGGGGTGAACTGACTGCCCCTTCCAGTACCTGAAGGAAACCCCCAAGAAAGATGGAGAGGGACTTTGGACAAGGGCTTGGAGTGACAAGACAAGGGGGAATGGCTCTAAACTGAAAAATAATAGATTCAGACAGGATGTTGGGAAGCAATTGTTCCCTCTGAGGGTGCTGAGGCTCCCCACAGAAGCTCTGGCTGCCCCATCCCTGAAAGAGTTCATGGCCACGTTGGACAGGGCTTGGAGCAACCTGGGATAGTGGAAGGTGTCTCTGCCCACGGCAGGAGTTGGAACAAGATGAGCTTTAAGGGGTTCCTTCCAACCCAACCATTCCATGTCTCTATGATTTAAATCCCAAAGTCCAGGCCTCTCTCTCCTGGGGGCCAGGCCCAGCTCTCACCTGCGAGGAGAACAGGGAGGAGATGTGGTCAAGGCTGTAGCGGTTGCTCTCAGTGCTCACGAGCTGGAAGACACAAAACTACAAACACACCTCATAAATCATTTCCTGAAAGACTAAACCAACACATCTCAGGGAATCTCATCATTCCAGCCCATCTCCCTGCCTGGTGCTAGGGATAACAGAATGCAGAGGACAAGAGGGGTGGGCTGAGCACACTGCTGGACCCTCTGCACAGACATCCTGGCTCCACTCTTCTCCCCAAGGACATTCATCCCTGCCTGGACCCGAAGGACTCCCAGGTCTTTCCAAACACTAAACCTGAAAAACTGGGAGACCACCACACCCGGCATGGCCAGTGACCACCAGATGTGGGAAAAGAAGGAGACTAAGGTGGAAAAGCCTCAGTTTCCTCAGCTGCAGGCCCAGCTCTCCATGTTCTTCCCAGAGCACTCCTGGGACAGCAGGACTCAAGTTACACACTCTTGTTCTGTGTGGGAATTCCCTGGAGAAAGGGATAAGCTGTCCAACAGATGAGCCTGGTTTGTGCTGTCATTCCCCTCCTGCTAAATTTATCATTCTCTACAAAAAGTTCTCCTCAAGCTGGAGAAGCATCCACACACTCCCAGGAGCCTGGAGTAAACACACCATCAGCATTTCCATGCTTTTAGCTCCTTTCGGACCTTTCCTTTTCCCACGGCACATCCATGTTTTCGGAGCAGGAGGTAAACAAGTGAACTGGCCCTCACAGATCAGCTTAGTCACACAGGGAATTCTACTCCCAGGGCGCGGGCACACATATCCCACAATGTTCTGACGGGAAAAATGTTTATTTAGGAAGCACTGATCCCTCCAGAGGGTCACACGTGAAACTTTTCCCTATTTCTCGTGTTCTAAACCCAAGTCCTAGGGGAATGACTCCCCTTCCTGCAGCCTGAAGAGGCCATGGCTCCATACCTGCCCTCGCTTGGGAGCGTGCATGTAGACTCCCAGGTAGAGCCCCATGGACTGGGAGAAGGCCAGGCGCAGGCGGTGCCCGGTGCCGGCTGCCAGCCGCAGGTCCCGGCTGACCGGCATGAATTCCAGCAGATCTGCCACCATCAGGCACATCTGATCCTGAAAAACAACAAAAGTAACAGGAGGGTGGCTTAGGAAATACTCTGGATTGAGAAACTGTTTGTCTGCCTCCTCTCCTTCCTCTTTCAGACAACATCTGCCCAGAGTTTTCCACAACGTTAATTAAGGCTCCACACATTTACCTGAACTACTCCTTGGCTTATCCCAGCTCACCTGGGCCCCCTTCCCACCAATCCCACGGGCTGCCAGAGTCCAGGCATGTAGGATAAAGCTTCCCCTCCCTCCCACGGCACATTCCAGTGCCACTGAGCCGTGAAAGCACCGTGCTGCTCCATTAGCTCTGGCACTCAATATCTGGAGCAGGAGGCTTTTATTAACTTCTTGTTGACAAAGACACTTTCATTACTGCTGAAAGCAGGAGAAAATCCATTTGGGATGGCTCCTTGGGCCTCAAAACACTCCTGCCTGCCTTCCCAAACGCTCCAGTAGGTCTGGAAACAACCCTTATCCCAGGAATGAAGCTGGGCAGGAAACCCCTCACTTCACAGACACTTCTACAAACACACACCATGACTGTTCTCACATATTGTCCCAAATTCCAGCGTGGAGAAGCCACAGCCACAATTTAACAGGAGACAGATCCATCCCAAGCACTCACCCGTGATTCCTTGGGCTTCATTTTGCTTCCCCAAACCCAGGTTGTGCTCACCTTGTAGGACCACATGCGGAGCTTATGGTCCTGGCAGAGGGCGAAGAGGAAGGCGTCGTGATCCAGGCAGTGCACGGAGAGGCTGACGGGCACATCCGAGGGGCCGCCATCACCTCTGGAAAACCAGAGCTTACATCAACACCTTCAAAGAGAATTCTCCATCCCTGGAAGTGTCCAAACTCATCCTGGACACTTGTCTAGTGGAAGGTGTCCCTGCCCTAGGCAGGAGGTGGGACTGGATGAGCTTTAAGCCCCCTTCCAACTTAAACCATTCCAGGACTTCATGACTCTAAAATCATGGCAGGTGCACAGATCCAAGACAGTGGGGTGCCACCATCACGCTTAAATCCAAATAAACCAGTGGGTGAGATCAGGAGAAGGGAATGTTTCAGCATTCATGGAGCAGAGGATCCCACCACACCAGTGTCACCCAGTTCTTCACTTGCTTCAGTGGAACTGAAGCACGTTCCCATTTTCCCATCCCCAGCCTGGTACTTGCAGAACACAGGTGAAGGATCCAGAGGGAAAAAAGGATCCAAGTAGATCCTAGCATGGATCTTGACAGCCCCCAGGAAACAACTCCTGATGGTCTAAGTCACTCAGGGCATCAAGGGACTCATTCCCACTTCCAAGAAGAAGGTCCTAGGATTCAGCTGTGCACTCTAAGCCACCCTAACAATCCCAATCCACCCCAGAGCATCCATGTGATCCCCACGTAACCTCTGCTCGTCAGGAACGCGCCTGGCTCCTCAGCACCAGGGCACAGTAATCCCTAATCCATGCTGGCTGTGAGTCACATCCTGGGCAAATCCTCAGAGGCCAATTACTAGAGAACATATTCACAGACACACGGAATCAGCAGGACCCTGTTAATCCAGCATTCCACTCCCAACTTCCGTACTCTGATAGCTCCTGTGACCCCGTCGACTTTTTTTGGGTGGGGTATTTATAGGTGCCTGTGTGACTCGAGCTAAAAACTCCAGGTGAGGGGGATTCAAAAGCCAAAATTAGCTCCATTTATCCGTCTCCAGGCATTCACCTGATGGCAGTTGGCATCCAGCCCGTGAGGAAACGCTGCACCACTGAGCTCTGCTTCAACTCCACGACAGAAACACTTCCTTCAAAAACAAAAGGAAAATCAAAACTGAAGATTAAACGAAATTCCAAGACAGGAGAGGGGTTGTAGTGCCCAATCCTTACCTGGAGCATCGGGAGGAGGCAGCTTAAGGACAAAGATCCCTCCTGAGGCAGAGGGAAGGGCAAAGAGAGCCTCCCCCTCACTGCTCAGCCAGGCTGCAGAGGCCACGGAGTTGGGAGCCAGCCCTGGCACACTGGGAATCACATAGTAGTTGGAGGGATCCCTGATGTGGATCTTGCTGATATCTGTAAACACGGACTGCACTTGGCTCTCTGTTATCAGCTCCTACGGGGAAACAAGAGAAAACAGCCTCAAGTTGTGCCAGGAGAGGTTTAGGTTGGATATCAGGGAAAATTCCTTCATGGAATGGGTTATCAGGCATTGGAACAGACTCCAGTGGTGGAGTTCCCAGCCTGTGTGGATGTGGTGCTCGGGGACACAGGTGGCCTTGGCAATGCTGGGGAATTGGCTGGACTCCATGATCCTAGAGGATTCCATAAAACATCAAATCCTGAGCACACATATCTAAGGCACAGGAGAAAAAAAACACCAGACAGTGATGGAATGGCAACTGTCTCCTTGATAAAAAGGATTTATCCAGTAAAAAAATCTCTGGGATAGCTCAGAGAAAACCGCTGGTGGCCAATCCCAGAAAGAGCAGCTCTGCCACAGCACAGGGAAAGCTCTTCCCTTGGGAGAGCTCTCCAGAGCTCTAAAAGCAGGAGAGAAGTTCTCCAAGAGGAGAGAGGATCCTGGTAAGAAGGAGGCACAAGAGGAAAAGTCAGAGCAAATGGGGAGAATCATGGACTCCTGCAATGTTTCAGTTGGAAGAGACTTTAAAAACCATCCAGTCCCAACCCACGTGCATGGAAAGACGGCAAATATGATCTAAACCCTGCCTAAGATCCATCTGCTACATGAAATATAGATTCCAACCCAGACAAAACCAGCCTAGAGCCTTCTCAGCTGATGGAAAAAAAGACAATCCAACCAGGAAGGGCTCTGGAAAAGCCGAGGCTCATTCCCAGCAGCCACTCAACTCCAGCGTCACCACAGTCCACATGACACAAGCTGGACAGGCAGTTCCTGAGCAAAACACGGCTACGTTCCCTAAATCTCCACTTTTCTTCTTATTCCCGATGTATTTCGGGTCACCTGCCCCCTCCCAAGCCCCCCCTGTG